>OX384037.1:29852529-29855029 GCA_947534325.1 Agonum fuliginosum
GTTTGTGTTTGTGTTTGTGTTTGTGTTTGTGTTTGTGTTTGTGTTTGTGTTTGTGTTTGTGTTTGTGTTTGTGTTTGTGTTTGTGTTTGTGTTTGTGTTTGTGTTTGTGTTTGTGTTTGTGTTTGTGTTTGTGTTTGTGTTTGTGTTTGTGTTTGTGTTTGTGTTTGTGTTTGTGTTTGTGTTTGTGTTTGTGTTTGTGTTTGTGTTTGTGTTTGTGTTTGTGTTTGTGTTTGTGTTTGTGTTTGTGTTTGTGTTTGTGTTTGTGTTTGTGTTTGTGTTTGTGTTTGTGTTTGTGTTTGTGTTTGTGTTTGTGTTTGTGTTTGTGTTTGTGTTTGTGTTTGTGTTTGTGTTTGTGTTTGTGTTTGTGTTTGTGTTTGTGTTTGTGTTTGTGTTTGTGTTTGTGTTTGTGTTTGTGTTTGTGTTTGTGTTTGTGTTTGTGTTTGTGTTTGTGTTTGTGTTTGTGTTTGTGTTTGTGTTTGTGTTTGTGTTTGTGTTTGTGTTTGTGTTTGTGTTTGTGTTTGTGTTTGTGTTTGTGTTTGTGTTTGTGTTTGTGTTTGTGTTTGTGTTTGTGTTTGTGTTTGTGTTTGTGTTTGTGTTTGTGTTTGTGTTTGTGTTTGTGTTTGTGTTTGTGTTTGTGTTTGTGTTTGTGTTTGTGTTTGTGTTTGTGTTTGTGTTTGTGTTTGTGTTTGTGTTTGTGTTTGTGTTTGTGTTTGTGTTTGTGTTTGTGTTTGTGTTTGTGTTTGTGTTTGTGTTTGTGTTTGTGTTTGTGTTTGTGTTTGTGTTTGTGTTTGTGTTTGTGTTTGTGTTTGTGTTTGTGTTTGTGTTTGTGTTTGTGTTTGTGTTTGTGTTTGTGTTTGTGTTTGTGTTTGTGTTTGTGTTTGTGTTTGTGTTTGTGTTTGTGTTTGTGTTTGTGTTTGTGTTTGTGTTTGTGTTTGTGTTTGTGTTTGTGTTTGTGTTTGTGTTTGTGTTTGTGTTTGTGTTTGTGTTTGTGTTTGTGTTTGTGTTTGTGTTTGTGTTTGTGTTTGTGTTTGTGTTTGTGTTTGTGTTTGTGTTTGTGTTTGTGTTTGTGTTTGTGTTTGTGTTTGTGTTTGTGTTTGTGTTTGTGTTTGTGTTTGTGTTTGTGTTTGTGTTTGTGTTTGTGTTTGTGTTTGTGTTTGTGTTTGTGTTTGTGTTTGTGTTTGTGTTTGTGTTTGTGTTTGTGTTTGTGTTTGTGTTTGTGTTTGTGTTTGTGTTTGTGTTTGTGTTTGTGTTTGTGTTTGTGTTTGTGTTTGTGTTTGTGTTTGTGTTTGTGTTTGTGTTTGTGTTTGTGTTTGTGTTTGTGTTTGTGTTTGTGTTTGTGTTTGTGTTTGTGTTTGTGTTTGTGTTTGTGTTTGTGTTTGTGTTTGTGTTTGTGTTTGTGTTTGTGTTTGTGTTTGTGTTTGTGTTTGTGTTTGTGTTTGTGTTTGTGTTTGTGTTTGTGTTTGTGTTTGTGTTTGTGTTTGTGTTTGTGTTTGTGTTTGTGTTTGTGTTTGTGTTTGTGTTTGTGTTTGTGTTTGTGTTTGTGTTTGTGTTTGTGTTTGTGTTTGTGTTTGTGTTTGTGTTTGTGTTTGTGTTTGTGTTTGTGTTTGTGTTTGTGTTTGTGTTTGTGTTTGTGTTTGTGTTTGTGTTTGTGTTTGTGTTTGTGTTTGTGTTTGTGTTTGTGTTTGTGTTTGTGTTTGTGTTTGTGTTTGTGTTTGTGTTTGTGTTTGTGTTTGTGTTTGTGTTTGTGTTTGTGTTTGTGTTTGTGTTTGTGTTTGTGTTTGTGTTTGTGTTTGTGTTTGTGTTTGTGTTTGTGTTTGTGTTTGTGTTTGTGTTTGTGTTTGTGTTTGTGTTTGTGTTTGTGTTTGTGTTTGTGTTTGTGTTTGTGTTTGTGTTTGTGTTTGTGTTTGTGTTTGTGTTTGTGTTTGTGTTTGTGTTTGTGTTTGTGTTTGTGTTTGTGTTTGTGTTTGTGTTTGTGTTTGTGTTTGTGTTTGTGTTTGTGTTTGTGTTTGTGTTTGTGTTTGTGTTTGTGTTTGTGTTTGTGTTTGTGTTTGTGTTTGTGTTTGTGTTTGTGTTTGTGTTTGTGTTTGTGTTTGTGTTTGTGTTTGTGTTTGTGTTTGTGTTTGTGTTTGTGTTTGTGTTTGTGTTTGTGTTTGTGTTTGTGTTTGTGTTTGTGTTTGTGTTTGTGTTTGTGTTTGTGTTTGTGTTTGTGTTTGTGTTTGTGTTTGTGTTTGTGTTTGTGTTTGTGTTTGTGTTTGTGTTTGTGTTTGTGTTTGTGTTTGTGTTTGTGTTTGTGTTTGTGTTTGTGTTTGTGTTTGTGTTTGTGTTTGTGTTTGTGTTTGTGTTTGTGTTTGTGTTTGTGTTTGTGTTTGTGTTTGTGTTTGTGTTTGTGTTTGTGTTTGTGTTTGTGTTTGTGTTTGTGTTTGTGTTTGTGTTTGTGTTTGTGTTTGTGTTTGTGTTTGTGTTTGTGTTTGTGTTTGTGTTTGTGTTTGTGTTTGTGTTT